>OX377622.1:114776393-114814902 GCA_947397865.1 Polietes domitor
ACATTTTGTACAACTTCTCATTGATTTCCAAGTGTATATAAAGGGTGATTTTTTAAGAGCTTGATAACTTTTTTTTAAAAAAAACGCATAAAATTTGCAAAATCTCATCGGTTCTTTATTTGAAACGTTAGATTGGTCCATGACATTTACTTTTTGAAGATAATTTCATTTAAATGTTGACCGCGGCTGCGTCTTAGGTGGTCCATCCGCTTAGTCCAATTTTGGCATTTCCACGTTTTTGAGTAACAGAGACCCAATTGGTGCGAACGGCGACGAATCGAAAATTGGTGGTCATCATTAACACTGGCCGATACAGCTGCGATATTTTCTTCAGTTCGCACTCTACGTAAGCGTGTTGGTGGTTTAATGTCCAACAATGTAAATTTGGTGCGAAATTTAGTCACAATAGCCCGAATAGCCGCTTCAGTGGGTCGATTAAACTGACCATAAAATGGAAGCGCGCAATGAACTTTCTTAACAGAGCACGCATTTTGATAATAAAATTCAATAATTTGCAAGCGTTGTTCGTTTGTAAGACGATTCATGATGAAATGTCAAAGCATACTGAGCATCTTTCTCTTTGACACCATGTCTGAAATCCCACGTGATCTGTCAAATACTAATGCATGAAAATCCTAACCTCAAAAAAATCACTCTTTATTTATTAAAGTTAAATGTTTTTCAATAAAATTAGAAATCGCCACAAAAATCTCTTATCACCAAAAATTTGTTTAGTATTTTTTTTAATAAAATAGAATTATTATTTTCATAAATTTCAATTGAATATTTTTCCAACTTTACGTCTAAAATTAAGTAATTCTATAGAATGCTAATTTATTTACAAAGGGCATAGTAGCAATTATTGCTTGACTGGTTACTGCCTACATATATAGTGATTTTTTTCAAAGGTTGTCTATATTTATAAATATAAATTAAGTTATTTTCAAATATTACTTTCCGTTAAATTTAAGAACAAACCTAATATACCTAATAAAGTATCAGTTCAAAGATAACTGGGTGGATGAAAACTGCTTGAAAATGCAGTGGAGAAATGTTAGAAAAGCATTGTCATGGTCCTCATAGAGATACTAAAAGATTTTATTTTTTTTTGCAATGGTTCAGATTTGTAGATATTTAGCAAAAAACCAACATTTTGCCCACGGTACTTAAAATCTGTAAGATTTGGCTGTAAGTTGTCTTGAAAAGGAGAAGATAATGAAGTAGTTTGGTTACTTCGATTTAAAATAAAGTAAAGTTAGTTAATTTAAAAATATCCATAAAATTTTATAAATTTATAATGTTGGTATTAATACCACTCGAAATATGGTTTACGTGGTCGCTTTCACGAGAGCGAAAGATATGGGCAAATCTACGGTATAGTACGATTCCATGTCACTCAGGCTTCTAACCGCTTTAAGAGCAATATATAATATTTCTGAGAGTGTCATAATTTTCAAAACGACGAGTTTAACCTCGCCAACATCCTAAAGTTTTAAAATTATGCTGTTAATGTTGTCTACTGAGCTAAGGTCTACCCTAATTTACCCTATTTTTGCTTGTAACTTTCGGGAGTTGTTAAACTCTTTTGGCTATAACTTTTTCAGCATAAGAGAAAATCATTCTGATCTTTTTGTGGATGATAGTAATGATGTTGCGGAATCTTCTATATGTTGAAAAGGGCGTGTGCCATCACTGAGGAATAAATGGTAGCTCTTCAAAATCTGTCACTCTGTTTTTGCATAAAACGAAAATTGATACAATTTTCTTTTTTGCGCTTTCAGCGTGAACGTAATTGCAAATTTTTTAATATTGGATTATAAACGACAGAGATACTAACAAAAGGCGACCGGACGATTTGGTGTGCCTTCAGCGACAAGGAGATTATGACAGTACGAACATCATCAGGTCGGTGCGTGCAGATCATGAAATTTCATATTTTTTGAAGAGCACATCCGCAGTTTGAAAAATAACTGGTGGCAACCCTGTGTGATCGGTGAATATGGGTACTACTAATAATGTGTGTAAGTGCTAAATAGATCGAATTATTATTTTGGTATCGAGAGCCATTTTAGGTTAAATTTTGTTGATTTTCATAGGGTTTTCAGGCTTAACTTGCAATAGAACCAAAAGGGACAATCCGATTATAACTTCTTCAGCACCTGAAAAAAATGATGCACGCGAGCACATTATTTATATTTAATGTATTTTTAACAAGTTGACGCTAGAATAAAACGTGTGCCTCTACTTTGAAATTTTTAATTTTTCAAAATTGAAATCGGACTATTTTGTAGATTTTCCCATATATCAATTTACATTCCAATGATTAAGAGAATTTATTGAAAAAATAAAGATTTCGAATTTCAAAATTTAAATTTAATTTATATCGCATTGAACCTGATATCTAAACAATTACTTCAATGATTTTAGTGTAATGCCTCATTCGAGCCAAGACAATAAATAAATCTTTGCTAATTTAGAGTTCATCACTTTATACTTTTTCCTCGACTTCTTTATAATTTGATATTTTGTATTTGGCGTATTCTATTTACAAACAAGCGGATTTCTCGCTTATCAGTATTTGTTAAATAAAATGTAAATGTTCAAAAAATAGCTTTTGATATCAGAAAAGAGCTACATATCCAATTACACGAGAAACAATTGATTTTTTTTATCGTATGAAATTTTAAAAATTTATTTTGAATCAAAAACATTTTCTGAAAATTCTAAAATCCTCACAATTTATAGAACAAATATTGCTAAGCGGATTATTTTTAAAATATAAAATTAAAATGAAAATAAAAAAAATAAAATTATTTATATTTAAAAAGGACGTTTTTATATTTAAAAACTCTTATAATAAATACTCGGTTATAAAAAACACTTCCGAAATGAGTTTTGCTTAGACCTCTATTTCCGCTACGGACAAAAATTGGGGGATTAAATTTAAAGCAGCCCGGATTAAACATGTAAATCACGGCTTGTGATTATCATGTAGGCTACAAATGCTCTGAAATTAGATCAGAAATCGGCACAGTGGGCAAGAAGATGAAAAAAATGTTTTTTTTTATATAAAAATAGTGATAGTGTACAGCCAAGTAATAAATGTCACCATGCCATTTGTAAATAAATTTGCATTCTATATATAAAAATAGATAAATGGTCAAGAGCCAGGAGAATATCCCAGTTCAAATCAAATACAGACCAAAATAAAACAAACAAAAAACTAAAAAAATATTTTGAATTTGAACTAGAAAACTAGAGTATCATATGAACTACTCTCCTTAATAGGCCATGACGCCTATTAAGGAGAGTATGGTAAACAAATTAAAAAATAGATGTTTTCAAATGTTTTCTTGGTTGTATTGGTTCTTTATGCCAGCTTTATTAAAAATATCCCTTTGAATTTTATGATATTTTTCTAAAAAAATATTTTTTCCAATTCTCGATTTTCCCTAATTTTCTTTTTCGATTTGGGTTGTAAAAAACGTTATGTGCCAGCTATATGAAGATGCGTTTTTTTCATTTCTTTTCGAAATTTCAGATTTTTTTTTACAAAAAAAATATGTTTTCTAATTTATCGCAAAAGACAATTTTACTGGCTATAAAATAATTATATTATTAATTATATTTGTTTGTGTTTTTTTGAAACATTTCTTGTGTTTTATTTTTCGCATAGTTATTTTGTAATTGCGACTTCATAACATATTTCTATTTCAATATATATAAGTAATATAATTAGCTAGTAAGAAAAAATATAAAATATGAATTCAAGTAAAAATAAATAAAATTATGGAAATTGTTTTTTTATTTAATCAGTTTAAGTTACGCAAATCAAATCAAATGAGTTTGTTTACTCATTCAAACTAAAGGGTGATTTTTTAGCTATTATCTTTTTGGCAACACTGTTTTAAACAACTGACGCACGTTTCGTGTTTTGTTTCACTGTCACACATCTTCAGTTTGGTCTATAATTTAACCATGAATCGTCGAGGTCAACATTTGCATGAACTAATCTTCAAACATTAAATTATATGGACCGTACTATCGATTCAAATAAAGATTTCATGCATTTTTCTGAATTTTATGTGTTTTTTTTTTTTGAAAAACTTTCCTATAGCTTTTAAAAAATCGCCGTTTAGTTCAGTAGTAGTTTTTGTTTACAAAAAAATCCAAATTCGAAAAAAATATTTTTTATATATTGATCCGTAACCAATATATGAGATGTGTGGAAGAATGAAATCATGATGGAGGTGGTATGCAGCCAAGTAATAAATGTCACCATGTTATTTGTAATTAAATTTTCATTCTATAAAACATGCACGCAAAAAGGTCTTGATACAGGAAAATGTTCCAGTTCAAATTGAAGAACTTTCTTTAAATTTGTCTATATTGCTTGCATCTTCGCGATGCGTTGATTAAGCATGTAAATGTCGGGTTGTGGTATTTCGCAATATCAAGTAAATTTTATTAGCTGCAAATGTTCGGAAAATAGTTCAGAAATTGGTACAGTGGGAAAATGTTAGAAAAGGTATTTTCTACCAAAAATATCAAATATGATAAAATTCTTTTAATTTTATCTATATTGTCTACTCTTCGTGAAGAGAAAAACAAATCTGAAGAAAATCCTTAATAATAAGGATAATATGGTAAAAAAAATCGAAATTTTGTAAAAAATGATTTGCGCTATGCTAATTTCAAAACGAAAGACAGACATTGTCTTTCAGTTTAGTGATTAATTTTTATTTTCCTCCTTATTATAAACTAGCAGTACCCGCTGCTTCGCACGCGAAAAGCCAGTTATTTGTTAATTTTATCCGTCATTGTTTTTGGATAGTATTTATTTAATTTTCATTTGGAAACTTCCTATTAGCAAGCACTCACACACAGTCAAATGAATGTGCTTGTCGATATGCACTATTTTAGCAGAACTACTTCGTATGTACAATTTTCTACCAAGTTTTGAACGAACAATGACAACCATTTATATCTTCGATCTAATGTTTCTAGATTCAGCCAGCCAGACTATAACTTTTAGCACTTCTTTCCCAAAAAGTACACATTTTGAAAAATCACTATAGGTAAAATGTGTTTTTGCTTCCCCTAAAAATATGTACTTTATTTGGTAACACATTTATTCCTTGTTGTCCCGTATCCCCCTTTTAAGTACAAATTTTGAAATATTCATTTATATTCCGTGCTTGCGTAATTAAATGATTGTACAGCATTTTTATCCCTTTTCGTCCCGCGCACCCCTTAAAAGTACAAATTTCGAAAAATCACACTACTGCGCTACTATATGGTCAGAAAAATACTAAAGTTGGTACCATTTTTAAAAGTACAAATTTCGAGAAATCCATTTATGTTGCAAGTCTACGATGTCAGAGAAATTTAAACACAAAATTTCACGACTATTGCTGAAATATTTTAGTTAGTACTATTATTATCCCGCTCATTGTTTATAAGTACAAAATTAGAAAAATTCGTTTAGATTTGCGCATCTCGTTGTCAGTGGAACTTACACACCACATTTCACGACTATATCTCCAATACTTTAGTTGGTACTACTTTTATCCCTTGTTGCTCACCCCCTATAAGAAAATTTCAAAAAATCCAATTAGATTGCGCTTTACACACAGTTTACACTCCAAATTTCCCGACTATAGCTACAATTCTTAAATTGGAACCCTTTTTGTCCCGCCTACTCCCTAAAAAGTACAAATTTCGAACAAATCAATTATACTGCGCTTCTACATGGTCAGAGGAATTTACATACCAAATTTCACGATTCTAGCTGTAATACTTTAGTTGGTACCATTTTTATCCCTCTCGCCCCTAAAAATACAAATTTTGAAAAAATCTATTTTTACTTGTGGAATTTACATATAACATTTCACGATTTTATCTGCAATACTTTAGTTGGTCCCATTTTTATCCCTTTTTGTCCCGCTCTCCCCTTAAAAGTACAAATTTCGAAAAAATCCAATTTTACTTCGTTTTTATATGGTCAGAGGAATTTACATACCAAATTTCACGATTCTAGTTGTAATACATTAGTTGGTAACATTTTTATCCCTTTTTGTCCCGCTCGACCCTTAAAAATAAAAATTTCGAAAAAATCTAATTTTACTTTGTTTCTATATGGTGAGAGGAATTTACATACCAAATTTCACGTTTCTAGCTGTAATACTGTAGTTGGTACCATTTTTATCCCTTTTTGTCCCGCTTGCCCTTAAAAGTACAAATTTCGAAAAATCCAATTTTACTTCGTTTCTATATGGTCGGAGGAATTTACATACCAAATTTCACGATTCTAGGTGTAATATTTTAGTTGGTAACATTTTTATCCCTTTTTGTCCCGCTCGCCCCTTAAAAATAAAAATTTCGAAAAAATCTAATTTTACTTTGTTTCTATATGGTGAGAGGAATTTTCATACCAAATTTCACGTTTCTAGCTGTAATACTGTAGTTGGTACCATTTTTATCCCTTTTTGTCCCGCTTGCCCTTAAAAGTACAAATTTCGAAAAATCCAATTTTACTTCGTTTCTATATGGTCGGAGGAATTTACATACCAAATTTCACGATTCTAGTTGTAATATTTTAGTTGGTACCATTTTTTATCCCTTTTTGTGCCGCTCTCCCCTTTAAAGTACAAACTTCGAAAAAATCAAATTTTACTTCGTTTCTATATGATCAGAGGAATTTACATACCAAATTTCACGATTCTAGCTGTAATACTTTAATTGGTACCATTTTTATCCCTTTTTGTCCCGCTCGGCCCTTAAAAGTAAAAATTTCGAAAAAATCTAATTTTACTTTGTTTCTATATGGTGAGAGGAATTTACATACCAAATTTCACGATTCTAGCTGTAATATTTTATTTGGTACCATTTTTATCCCTTTTTGTCCCGCTCGCCCCTTAAAAGTACAAATTTCAAAAAATCCGATTTTACTTCGTTTCTATATGGTGAGAGGAATTTACATACCAAATTTCACGATTCTAGTTGTAATACTTTATTTGGTACCATTTTTATCCCTTTTTGTCCCGCTCGGCCCTTAAAAGTACAAATTTCGAAAAATCCAATTTTACTTCGTTTCTGTATCGTCAAAGGAATTTACATACCAAATTTCACGATTCTAGCTGTAATACTTTAATTGGTACCATTTTTATCCCTTTTTTGTCCCGCTTGCCTCTTAAAAATAGAAATTTCGAAAAATCCAATTTAACTTCGTTTCTATATGGTCAGAGGGATTTACATACCAAATTTCACGATTCTAGCTGTAATATTTTAATTGGTACCATTTTTATCCCTTTTTGTCCCGCTCGCCCCTTAAAAGTACAAATTTCGAAAAATCCAATTTTACTTCGTTTCTATATGGTCAGAGGAATTTACATACCAAGTTTCACGATTGTAGCTGTAATACTTTAGTTGGTACAATTTTTATCCCTTTTTCTCCCGCTCGTCCCTTAAAAGTACATATTTCGAAGAATCCAATTTTACTTCGTTTCTATATGGTCAGAGGAATTTACATACTAAATTTCACGTTTCTAGCTGTAATGCTTTAGTTGGTACCATTTTTATCCCTTTTTGTCCCTCTCTTCCCTTAAAAGTACAAATTTCGAAAAAATCAAATTTTACTTCGTTTCTATATGGTCAGAGGAATTTACATACCAAGTTTCACGATTGTAGCTGTAATACTTTAGTTGGTACCATTTTTATCCCTTTTTGTCCCGCTCTTCTCTTAAAAGTACAAATTTCGAAAAAATCAAATTCTACTTCGTTTCTATATGATCAGAGGAATTTACATACCAAATTTCACGATTCTAGCTGTAATACTTTAGTTGGTACCATTTTTATCCCTTTTTGTCCCGCTCGGCACTTAAAAGTACATATTTCGAAAAATCCCTATTTGTAGCAAGTCTGCATTGTCATTGCAAGGAACTTACCGAATTTCATGTTTGTAGCTACTGCCGTTTAGTCAGGACGAAGGTTCGATGTTTATCCCTTTTTGGGCCATTTTATCCCCTAAAAGTACGAATTTCGTAAAACCCTTTCTTAGTCGACGTCTACGTCATATTTGGGAACTACTCTGAAAATTTCATGACCCTGGCTTCAGCCGTTTGGTCTGGGGGCTGGTCAATGATAAGTCAGTCAGTCAGTCAGTCAGTCAGTCAGTCAGTCAGTAACGCAACTCTTTTATATATATAGATAATAGAACTAAAAATTTATATTTGAAATCTACAACATTATCCTGACAAATTTGATGAGTAGGTTATAGCAACTGCACCTTTTTCCAATGTAATTCAAAATACATTCAAAAATTCCATTTGCAATTCAAAAAATTATCACTTTCCATTTGAAATCAAAAAATGTCAATTGAAATTCAAAACTCGTTATTTGTAATTCAAAAGACAACATTTGAAATTCAAAAGTCGTCATAAGTAATTCAAAAGACACCATTTGAAATTCAAAAATTATTCCATTTGCAATTCAAAAAGGGTAAACAAAATTATTTAAGCAAAATATACATTAGGTTGGGTAGCATTTATTTATTTCTGTAAACTTTAATATTCTGTTGTTAAGAAAACAGATTTACGTATCTCTCACGCAAATCACTCTAACCTATTTAAATTTAAAATTTATAACTTCTAAGGACGATCGGAATACTCTGAAATTTGGTCATTGGTAATGTTTTCATAGACGTTTTATACGCCTGCAATATGAGCGATATTGCAAGACCGTAATACGACCGTAATTAAAATGCAAGTCATTATAAATTATATGCAGATGCTCTCTGAGCTGGTGAAGGTTATAAACTTTATATGAAATTACCGACATTTTACATCATTATAATTATTAGTTGCTTATCATTTTATTAAATCTGTTTCCAAAACTGCAGAATATAAAATTTGCAGAAAAAATAAATACTACCCCACCTAATGTATATTTTTCTTAAATAAGTTGGTTTACATTTTTGAATTTCAAATGGAATCTTTTGAATTACAAATGGAATAATTTTTGCATATAATTTTTTATAAAAAATATTTTTTCTAATTTTTCTGAAATTTTTCCTGCTCGGATTTTTTGTGTAAAAATCGATTTGTGAAAATATAAATTTATTTTTCGTGTTTTTCTATTTTTAATTCACGACGCAATGAAAAACAATAAATTTGAGGCCGTAAAAAATATAGATTTTCATTTAACAGAAATATTTCTATACACTGAAAAAATATTTTCTTAGTAATAATAATTAAGTCTTTGACTGAAAAGTGTCCTAGAACTACAGCAAAATGTCTTAGAACCAAGGAATTTGCAGCTAATTATACAACAATCCGTTGATCCTTCCAGTAAACTATTGATACGATTTTTTTCTAATTCTATTTATAATTTTTGGATAAAAATAAATAATTTCATTAGATTATTGGATATTAATAATTTCTACTTATGCTTCCACTAGGAAAAAGGCAAGGCAAAAAATTACGGTTTTTTTATTACTGGCCAACACTAGATAGGAAGCCTTTCATAAATAGAAACATTCCTAAATTATATTTATGAAAAATATTTATTAACTCAAAAAATACACGTAACACTGTCCGACAGTCCATATTACACTTGAACCAGATGATATACGTCTGAAACTATAGGTGAAATGGAGTTAATTGACGTTTTTCATTTCCTCATCCTCATGTTCCTTAAAAAAAACTACAAAGTTGCAAAGGATACAATTTTTCAAAAATTATTTTAAATTCCCTCAGGATGAGGAAATGAAAAACTAAAAATGTCAATTAACTCTATTTTGCCCATAGTTTCATACGTATATAATCCGGTTCAAGTGTAATATGGACTGTCGGACAGTGTTACGTGTATTTTTTGAGTTAATAAATATTAATATACGAAATTTTATTTTGTGTCTAAATATTATGTAGGAAATTCTATTTTCTATTTAGTTTTATTATTATTAATAATATAATTACTACCTCCCTCAGGATTAAAATATAAATCCGAGATCTAAAAGTGGATCAGACTAAAATCTTTAATCCCCAGGGACGTTCAGATTATTCATTCACGTTTCCATTTTATTTAAATCTCGCGATTAAAATTAATCTCGTTTGTTTAAATTTAAAATGCTTAAATGAATGTATAATATAGATATATAAGTTTTTAAGCTAAATAAGGTTTGTAAAACAAATTTTCAAAATAAAAACACCTAAATTTTGCTGAAAATGGAATATTGTCTTCATTGTATTAGATAACATATTTAATCAAAAATATAAATATTATTTCGAGGGTCAATTAAACATGATCTATGTAAAGATGATGTATTTGCCCTCCTGATAATATAATAATAATGATCATTAACGAGGTCTACTTCATATTCGTCTTTAGATAATTCCATCCATGTCGACCAACTGAAAAAAACGATTGTGCAATTTTAGTCCTTAAAAAACGAATCCTCATAAAAAACCACGAAACAGTTCTTGGGAAAATCGACCTCAACAAACCGGAAGTACAGAAAGCAATCCATAAAAAACCAAACGTTGTTAAAAAGTCAAACCGCATAGTTAAAAAACTAAAAACCAAGGACCTCATAAAAAATGCACGCGAGTATGCAAAAAACAAATATTTACATACAAGCCAGGCGGAGTCCTTTGAAAAGCAACGAGTCTATCTTTCAGTCAGTCAGAGTGTGTGTTTGTATAGGTGCGAGAGCATTTCTCTCACCCACACATGCCCACTACTGCTCTACTCTGGCTTTCTCTCTCCAGCTCTTACTCTTTCAGAGCGTCGTTGTTATTTTTCCATAAAAAACCATCATAAACTCGATCTTGTATCCTTTACGGGTATTCAGCCGTGTTTTTTCTCCTTCTTCGCCCACTTAGGTATGTGGACGGACAACCTTTTCATTAAGCCGGATTTAGCGCAAACACTTTTATGACGTAAGTCCATTCTTAATCCGGATTTAGTTCAGATTTACATGGAGTTTACGTTTTTTCTGCATCTTTTTTGCATAAAAACACTTTGACTTCTTAATTGCTCGCCTTAGAATTCCGCGAATTTCGGCTACCTGTGCTCAAGTGTGTGTGTGCGCGCTCCCGTCCAGGTATCCAGGTACTCAACTCGTCCGCACACGCACTTGCATTACGCCCAGCCAGCGTGTATGCGCTGGCTCTTGTTATGAATTTCCATAATTATGATCCCATTTTGATCCGGCTTAAATCCGGATATGTTCTCAGAATGTTTGTGTGTGTGTGCGCGCCCACACACTCAAAACTGACCTGCCGTGTTTTATGGACTTGTTTACTCTCTTCAACTCGACCAGGCCCGAAAAAAACAAATCGCTCTCTCTTAGCCGTCGCTAAGTCCGGGATTAGCGCGGGGATTTAAGGAAAATCCATCAATATTACGCCCACGCGGGGATTTGCATATTCTCAATACAGGCGGATTATGTTAATCTCTCGCTGATCTCTTAGGCGCTCGGCCTACGTGCTTGGCCAGCAAGCCTGGCAAAAAAGCAAATCAGTCTGCTTAGGAGGTAAAAAATTTCTAATGCTCACTTTAGTCCATGGATTAACGCTAAGGCAGACGGATTAAAGCTTAAGCCCAGCCCTGGCCATGTGTGTTTTTGGCGAAAATTACAAAATAATTTTTTTCGCGTGAGCTGCATCACAGTTTCTGGTAAAGAGGTAAGTCCAGCGCCGAGAAACAAAAAAACATATTCTAATCCGTGGATTAAAAGGCATTTAGTCAAATGTCCACTGGAGGATTAAGGAGTTTAGATTTTTTGGCCAGTGTATTTTTGGAGGATTAACGGGAGATTATTTCGTTGGCAAAAATACTGGCTATGCTGCAGGACAGCTTGTCCAGTGTGTGGATTAGTGGTGGTCTTAAGTTTTTTTCGTTTTGGATTTTTGACCAACATACCGACTGTAAAGTACTTTTGGTCATGCTGATCTTTTTAATCTCCAAAATCTCCAAGATTTTCAAACCTAATCTTCCAGTCATCTCTTCCGCGGATTTAGTGAAGCTTCTTGGTGTGGACATCTTTAAATCTGCATGGTATGGAGATTCGTGGTCCATCTCTTCCGCGATTTTGAAGCCTAATCTTCGAGTCATCTCTTCCGTGGATTTAGTGAAGCTCGAGGGTGATGTGGAATATTTCCATCGACCTACTGTGGAAGTAGAAACTCGTGGTCCACCTCGAATCATCAAGTCATCATATGACCATCTTCAAGGAATATTTCCTTCGACCAATTGGTGGAAGTAGAAACTCGTGTTTTAAATCCTAATCTTCGGCCATTTCTTCCTCGGATTTAGTGAAGCTTCATGCTGTGGCCATCTTCAATGTGTGGCAACCATCTACCAACTGGGGGAACTCGTTGTCCATCTCTTCCGCGATTTTAAATCCTAATCATCTAGTCAACACTTCCAGAGATTTTACGAAGATCAATGTTATGACCATCTTCATGGAATATTTACGTCGACCAAGTAGAGGACAAAATAAAGTCGTGTTCCATCTCTAAGGGAAAATGTCCGTTTACCAAGGACTATTTTCGTCGTGGTACACCTAATCATCTAGTCATCGCTTCCGCGTTATGGAATCACACGGTCCATCTCTTCTGCGATTTTAAAACCTAGATGGTGTGATCATCTTCAAGGAACATTTTCGACCAACTGGTAGTGGTTCATCTCTAATCTTCAAAGAGTATTTCCACTAATCAAGTGGTGGAATTTGAAACTGGTAGTCCATCTCTAGTCTAGTCAACCTAATCCTCTAGTCATCACTTCCGCGGATTAAATGAACTTGTGGAAAAATAAAGTCATGGTCCATCTTAATCACCAAGTCATTATATGGCCATCTTCAAGGAATATTTGCGTCGTGATTGATCTCTTCCATGATTTTAAAACTTAATCATTCAATGATCAACTTTAACGAAGAAATCACAGGATTACTAAGTCAAACAGTTTAATATGAAATATATTTTATATAATTTTAGATATTTCAGTAACCAGTCAGGTGGTCTCAAAAATTCAACCAGAAAATAAATGCAAATGTTAATATCGTAAAATTATAAAATTTTTCAAAACTTCTACCCAATTTTCCGTAGGAATTTCTTTGACCCTAGAAAAAAATTTGAAATTTAAAAGTAAAAAATCCACAAAATTTTTTAAATCCCTTATTTGAATGCTCCCATAATAATTTCTATAAAGCATGACGATTCAGCATAATATACATTAGGCTGGGTTGCTGTCCATACAAATGGAAAATCAATTTCCAGTCACCCCACGAAAATTAAGTTTGGATTGTTTAATGATGATTTGCTAAATATTTCGTTCCTAGATCAAGCCGTCTGTGAGCTAAACTCTCCTGAAAATACCCCTAAAAATCATGGTTTTCTCGAGTAATTTTTTTGCGCTGCATTTTTATCGATTTTTTCTGAAATAATAGACCCTAGAAAGCACTTTAAATATAAATTGTGATTCTAGCTTAGAGTAACTTATTGGTCGAATTATTGGACATTTATAGTTATTTTTAGTGTTTTCTCATAGTGACAAATGAAAATTTTGTCGTATTTGATGTGAGTATTTTTTAAAAATTAAATATCGGCAGTCAGTACCTTTCGAATGATGCCTAAATGATGAATATTGGAAGGAAATTGACGCCGCGGCGCTCATTTTTGTTAAAATAGTTTGAAAATGTTGGCTCTGAAAATCCATCTCCTTAATTTACAAACATGAAGTCAGTGACGTCATTTTTGGTCCGATATTTATCATTTAGGCCTCATTCAAATGGTACTGACTGCCGCTATTTAGTTTATTTATTTTTCATAACATCTCTTACAAAATGTTTCCAAGAAATATGAGTTTTTTGCTGTCACCTGAAAAAAAAACAAAAAAATCAATCTAAACGTCCAATGAGTTTTTCTAAGATAAGAATAAACATTTTTGTTTAAAGTTCTTCCACGGCTCTATTAATTTAGAAAACAATTTTTGACAAAATGCAACATAAAAAAATTACACAGGAAAAACATGAATTTCAGAGGTGTCTTCTGGAGCGTTTAGCTCACAGATGGCTGGACCCAGTGACGAAATATCTTGCAGATCATCATTACACAATTCAATCTTCATTTCTGGGGGGGTGACCGCTGAAATTTATTTTCGTGACCCATCCTAATATACATGCTTTTCAAAATTTTTTAAACAATTGGAGCATTCAAGTTATTCAAAAATTTGTTTCGAAAACTAACTTCAATATTTACATTACTTTTTCTTCGGTCTATTAAGGGTTTGAGACTAAATGACTGTAAACCATAATTCATAATTTCAATTTTATCTTAATCGAATTTATGTATTGGATTTTCTTCAAGTGCTATTTTCCGTTGATATTTCCTATGACCATTCATAATATTGGAAGCTGCTGCTCACAGATCACTACATAATCCTTAGATTTAATATTTAATCCTTCGAAAATCTCTTTGAAACTGGACAGGCAGAAGTCACCAGAAGTCCTGAATTCTTCTCGAATGACACTACTCTATGCTTTTCCCGTGAAACCGCGACAATTTTCCAAAAAAATTTATGTTTTTTTTTTAATTTTAATTTTCGTTTTATTCATTTTGTCAATATTTTGATGTAGGAATATAAGCGTTTATGAGTTTTTAGCTGTCACCTTGAAAAACCACAAAAAATCCAATAATACTACCAACGAGCTATTCTAAGACAAGAATAAAAATTTAAATTTAAAGTGCTTTCAAGGGTCTATTAATTGAGAAAAATGTGGACCAAAAAGCATACAAAAATTACACGAGAAAAACATTTCTACTGCGTGACCACTGCAATTTATTTTTGTGGATATAATAAATGTATGTAAATTTTCAAAAAAAAGTATATGTACATACGGCTGATCTGTCGTTTTAACGCAAGCACTCTATACAGAAGCACCGCTGATGATATATCCCCATTCGAAATACATATATGGACAAAGTGTGTAAGTTGAATGATTAATCGAAAAAAAAAACAAATAATGTCTTTCCTCTAGCATTTATTTATCTTTAGAGAATTTTGGAAAAAATTCTAAATCTAAAACCCTTCTTTTACATGTGATTCGTTTTCTTCTACGTAAAACATGTTGCCAATTTTTTAAAAAATTTAATTTTTTGGGATTTGGATTATTTTGGTTTCGCAGACAGTGCTTAAACTACTGTATCGTTTCAAAAATTATATTCAAAGCATCTAGAGCTCACTTGGCTGTATTGAAGTTGGCATCATATATTTCTTTATTAAATTACATCTGGTCATAATAGAGAAACATAAAAATGTTCGTCAATTTAAACAAATTGTACCAGTTTTAGGAGAAAAGAAGAAGTTAAAACAAAAAATATGGATTCATGTGTTCACAAATCGATATTTCTAGTATCTTCTGCCTGTCCACTTTCGAAGAGACTGTCGATGGATTAAATATTAAATCTCGAGATTATGTAGTGATCTTGAGAAACAATTTTACATATTGTTATGAATGGCCATAGAAAATATTTCACGAAAATTTGAACTACGTCAAACAAAATGATACAATGGGAAATCAGTCAGAGCAGTCAATTAAATGCTTGAACTTTCATTTCATTTCCAGCATCGAGAAGATGGCTTACATACATTTTGTCATAAAAGTCCGAGTAAGTTTTTTAGTGTACTTTAGATTTCTAAATTCGAAAAATAATACAAAAAATAATTTTTTTAAAACCAATCTAACTAAAACGTAAAAATTAAAAAAATCGGATATTTTAATGTATTATAAATTAGTAAAATATTTGTTTTTGCGCGATGAAGTTCAAAATTTCACATTTTCAAAGTGAATACACACTCATATTAACTAAAATATATCTTGAAACAAACTACATAGTATGTTTTATCCAAAGAACTGTAAAAGGATTTAAATAATTTCTAGCTACAGTGACTGTTACTTGTACGTAAAGTTCCATTCGGATATGCAATCAAAATGTACTTTTAATGGATATTGGTCATTAACACATATGAAAAAAATGAAAATGTGGAAACAGTGGATTTTGGGCAACAAACCGCGTTTTCTTCCAAAAAGCTGAATCTATTCATGGTTTAAGAAGTATTCTTTTTGAGATAATCTAAAAATAACAAAAGCATCAGTGATATAAATTATAAAATAATTAAGCACGCGTACTTTAATTACATTTCATCAATTTACAATTTAAACAACTATTAAAATTCTTGTCGATTATTTTAAAAAATAAAGCCGAGATTAGAGAATTTTGTCGATTGCCGAAAAATAATATAGAACGAAAAAGCGGGACTTTTAGTAAAAAAGCAGGATAATGCTGGATGAAAGTTTTAAACGGTGCTGGGCATCAAAAAGCGGGATAAACCCTTTGTTTACTTTAATCTTGGATAAATATAAAAGAATCCACAGTACGGTACAGAAATTTTCCTTAGGTTCTCGAAGTAGATTCTGAAGATCGAATCGAAAATCAGGAATTTTGTAATAAGGTAATTTTAAAAACTCTCAACTTTTTGCTAGTAGGAGATAGAAATATTATTATTTCTTGAGAATAACAACTTTAAGTTATTCTAATTACACTGTCCTACAAATGTAGACTTTTTGATTGGAACAAAATAGCGACGCGACAATATAATTCTGAAAGGCATGTTGAGTAGACCATTTTTATACCCTACACCACTTCATGGACTAGGGTATTATAAGTTAGTTTCGCGCCAAATGTTTGTAACACAAAGAAATAATCGAGCTAGACCCACCTTTAAGCATACCGCTCGGCTTAGAAACACCAGCTGAGTCGATTTAACGATGTCTGTCTGTCCGCTCGTCCGTCCGTCCGTCTGCTGTCCATCTAAGCTTGTTCCCACTTACAGGTCACAATTGTTCTCCGATTGTCATGGAACTTGGCAGAATTTATTTTTTCTGGGCAACGACCATCGGTATTGAATTTGGTGGAAATCGGTTCAGATTTAGATATAGCCCCCATACAAATGTCGCTCCCAATTTCACTTTTTCCGCTTTAGCAACCTAATATATTTATTTCCGATTTTCTGTAAAATTGGCACAACATCTTACAATCCAACTAAAAACACCTATGGTGAATGTGAGTGAGATCGGTTCAGATTTAGATATAGTCCCCAATACAAATGTTGCTCCCGAATCATTAACCGATTTTGGCCAAACTTTACATATTATATTTCACCAATAAACATACATGGTGAAAGCGGGTTACATCGTTCCAGGTTTCAATATACACCCATACAAATGTCCTTTCCGATTTAACATTTTTTGTCAAACACATACATTTACAGGATGCAAAAATCCTTCCCGATTTCACTTTTTTACCGAATTGAATTGTAATGAGATAGAAAGTCCGTCCGTCTCTAGCCTTTCCTTACTTGTTTGGGAGATGCCCATATGTCCATACTTTGGTATAACCCAAATGGGGTCACATTCTGATCTATTACAGCTCTAGAAACTACATCTTACATCGGATCTTCATCAAATTTTGCAGATCATGATATTTTTCAACCAGGAATATCTACCGTGAATGAGAAATATATAGGCCCATGTTTTGGACCAGGCCCAAAATGTAGTTATAGGCCCCCTTTTGAAATGTCGGTCCGATTCAGATTTTTCGGATAATTGGATCAATTACCATATTTTTAACCATATTCGTTAAATATGACTAAATATGAATTTATAGTATACTGTATAATTTATATGAACTACATAAAATTGCTGCCATGAAATAAATGGGTTTAGTAATCAAAGCGAGGTACATACGCAGGGAGTGGTGTAGGGTATTATATAGTCGGCCCGACTTTAGCTTTTCCTTACTTGTTAAAGAATAAATTTATAGTCCAGCTGGTCTGAGTTTCTTTTTACATTGGATCAATATGTTCAATTTTTGGTCGAAGGGAGCATTTTACTGAGTTAAAAAAATATTGTAAGTTAATGTCTGGGACTTAACGCCTGTTTACTTGTTTTTTTTTTTGAGATTTTTCATGTCACCACTATAGCGCCCTTTTGATTGTATTTGTTATTGCTCAAAAATTTACAATAAAAAATGTCAGAATAATTAGAATATAAATTGAAGAATAGCCAGAGATAAGTATAAAAAATATACCAAAGAATGAAAAGTTTGACCCACTGTAAAATAAATAAACTCAGGCCAGGTGGCCTATAAGTTTATTCTGCAAAAATGGTCTATTCAACATGCCCTTTCAGATTTATAGGGTCGCTATTCCGTTCCAAAAATGCTGTTGGAAATAAAGAAAGAATCAAGTTCATAGCATGACCTGCTTTCAAAGAAAATCATGAACTTGATATGAGGACATTTTAGTTCATTTTTGTAAATTATGAGGTTATTTTTTTGTTTTATATATAATTAGCTTGACAGTTATCCTAGTTCCTATCGACCCAGCGCATTTTAGAATCCAAAACAACGCATATTAGAAGATGCAGCCAGAATCAACCCATCGCATGAACAGGCGGACGGACGGACCCTCTCCTAATCTATCGAAGCACCACTGCAATCAGCATACGAGTGAAATGTCATAATGAAATCCAACAGAAAAACAACAAAATGAAAAAAAAAAACAATTTCAAATCAACATTCATTAGCATAAGCACTTCGTGCTGCCGTACCGTGCGTGCACTCTTTAATAATTCTATACCGAAGAAGAAGAAAAAACAATCAACAAAGAAAATGATAACATTGTGAGCTCTCACAACAGAAAATAAATTAAACCATTTGATTTGGCGAAATTACTCGTTGACTATTTCGAGTTGTTTTTGGCAGCGCCGAGTGCAGTAACCGACCCAATGATAAGTGAAATAAAGCCTTGATCTTGAGCAGCATATTTGGCCACAGAGACACAAGCGACAAAGCCCACCTCATCCTACATACATCCACACATACATGGCCGTGCGCTATGCATAGCTATGCTGTTGCTGGCAGCAGCTAACCCAACAACAACGACAACAACAGAACAAAATGCCCCCAGAGACGCCTATATAGACGGGGCGCCGGCATTAGGCTGTGGGATGCAGCGGCAACCAACAAAACCAACTCGTCCCCGGGAGCAGCAACAAAAACGCTTGAAACTGATAACAAGTTTAAAGTTAAAAACTTTACACATTTATTGCCAAATCGAAGCAGATTGAAAAGCCATTTGGTGGCTTTCTTAATTTCTTAATGCGCTTCTAAATGACGACGATGATGCTGATGAAGCCCCCCACACCCCACCCCACCGCATCCTCTTTATCATGTTGTAGCTGCTGGTATTGCTGTAGCCATTGTCGTTACTGATAAACCTTTGACGGGGTATTAAGTGCTGCCTGTCCAAATTGCTCCCCACACAATATGCCCACCCCCCCCTCTTCACACCAACGAGCATCATCATTATGGCACTTTGGTGGCTTTTAATCATTCATGTTGGCTGGTGTAAATTTCGGTTACCAATTACAGGGCTACAGCTGCTGATAAGCAGCCCCAATAAGTATGTATGATTCATGCTTAAGTGTTCAATTTATGCGATGATTGCAATTTAAATTAATTGTGGTTTTTTATTGTTGTTGATTTAAATATGAACCGATTGTGCGCATTTCCACAAAAGAGTTATTTCTGTCAGAGATAATGCGGCCGCCCTGCCCATTGACCATTGCAGCACGTTTTACACAAATGAGGCGTCTCTTTTTTTATCAATTTCGCAGATCCACAGCAATTTTCCTTGCGGAATGTAACACAGTGGGTTTTAAGTGATTAAAAATAGAAAAAACAAGTAAGGAAAGGCTAAAGTCGGGCGGGGCCGACTATATAATACCCTACACCACTCCCTGCGTATGTACCTCGCTTTGATTACTAAACCCAGGTATTTCATGGGAGCAATTTTATGTAGTTCATACAAATTATATGAATATAATTTATATGCTATAAATTCATCTTTAGTCAAATTTAACGAATATTGTAAATAATATGGTAATTGATCCAATTGTCCGACAGACAAATACAAATTATACAGTAGTATACCAAAGTCATACTAAAGTATGGACATATGGACATAACAGAAACAATTCTCATTGCAATTCAATTTGGCAAAAAATTGAAATCGAGATGGATTTTTGCATCCTTTAAATGTATGTGTTTGACAAAAAATGTTAAATCGGAAAGGAAATTTGTATGGGGGTATATTGAAACCAGGAACGATGTGATGCGCTTTCACCATGTCTGTTTATTGGTGAAATATAATATGTAAAATTTGGCCAAACATTCGGGAGCAACATTTGTATGAGGGCTATATCTAAATCTGAACCGAAATTACCCACTTTTACCATTGGTTTTTTAGTTGGATTATAAGATGTTGTGCCAATTTTAAAGAAAAACGGGTACAATATGTGGATTTTAGAGCGAAAAAAGTCAAAGCGGGAGCGACATTTGTATGGGGGCTATATCTAAATCTGAACCGATCTTACCCAATTTTTGCATACGTGTTTCTAGTTCGATTATAAGATGTTCTGCAAAATTTAAAGAACACCGGGTACAATATGTCGCTTCTAGAACGGAAAATGTCAAATCGGGAGCGACATTTGTATGGGGGCTATATCTAAATCTGAACCGATCTTACCCAATTTTGGCATACGTGTTTCTAGTTCGATTATAAGATTTTCTACAAAATTTAAAGAAAATCGGGTACAATATGTCGCTTCTAGAGCGGAAAATATCAAATCGGGAGCGACATTTGTATGAGGGCTATATCTAAATCTGAACCGATCTTACCCAATTTTGGCACACGTATTTCTAGTTGGATTATAAGATGTTCTGCAAAATGTAAAGAAAATCGGGTGCAATATGTGGTTTCTAGAGCGGAAAATGTCAAATCGGGACCGACATATGTATGGGGGCTATATCTAAATCTGAACCGATTTCCTCCAAATTCAATACCAATGGTCCTTGGCCAGGAAAAATAACTTCTGCAAAGTTTCATGACAATCGGACAACAATTGCGACCTGTAGAGTGCGAACAAGCTTAGATGGACAGCAGACGGACGGACGGACGGACGGACGGACGGACGGACGGACGGACGGACGGACGGACGGACGGACGGACGGACGGACGGACGGACAGACGGACAGACAGACATCGTTAAATCGACTCAGCTGGCGATTCTAAGCCGATCCGTATACTTAAAGGTGGGTCTAGCTCAATTATTTCTTGGTGTTACAAACATTTGGCGGAAAACTAACTTATAATACCCTAGACCACGAAGTGGTGTAGGGTATAAAAATCCATTTTTATCTGGAGAACTAAGTCTTTTGAAATTGACTCCAAACGTTCTTGAGTAGCAAGCAATTGACTTGACCTATGGAACATTTCGGTTTATTGCAGAATGATTCCAAATTAAATTTTTCTGGCCCTAATTACACTGGCCAAAAACTAAAACTTTTTGATTGGATGAGAATAGCGAACATATAATTCTGAAAGGACATATTGAGTAGATCATTTTTGTAGCAGAAACTTATAGTCCAGCTGGTCTGAGTTTATTTTTATTATACCCTACACCACTTCGTGGGCTAGGGTATTATAAGTTAGTTTCGCCCCAAATGATTGTAACACCAAAAAATAATCGAGCTAGACCCACTTTTAAGTATACCGATCGGCTTAGAATCACCAGCTGAGTCGATTTAACGATGTCTGTCTGTCCGTCCGTCTGCTGTCCATCTAAGCTTGTTCGCACTCTACAGGTCGCAATTGTTTTCCGATTGTCATGAAACTTGGCACAAGTTATTTTTTCTGGCCAATGACCATCGGTATTGAATTTGGAGGAAATCGGTTCAGATTTAGATATAGCCCCCATACAAATGTCGCTCCCGATTTGACATTTTCCGCCCTATAAAGCACATAGAGTACCCGATTTTCTTTAAATTTGGCACAACATCTTATAATCCAACTAGAAACACCTGTGCAAAAATTGGGTAAGGTCGGTTCAGATTTAGATATAGCCCCCATACAAATGTCGCTCCCGATTTGACATTTTCCGCTCTAGAAACGACATATTGTACCCGATTTTCTTTAAATTTTGCAGAACATCTTATAATCCAACTAGAAACACGTATGCAAAAACTGGGTAAGATCGGTTAAGATTTAGTTATAGCCCCCATACAAATGTCGCTCCCGATTTCACTTTTTCCGCTTTAGAAACGACATTTGTACCCGATTTTCTTTAAATTTTGCAGAACATCTTATAATCCAACTAGAAATACGTATGCAAGAATTGAGTAAGATCGGTTCAGATTTAGATATAGCCCCATACAAATGTCGCTCCCGCTCTAAAATCCACACATTGTACCCGTTTTACTTTAAAATTGGCACAACATCTTATAATCCAACTGGAAACACGTATGCAAAAATTGGGTAAGATCGGTTCAGATTTAGATATAGCCCCCATACAAATGTCGCTCCCGATTTCACTTTTTCCGCTCTAAAATCCACACATTGTACCCGTTTTTCTTTAAAATTGGCACAACATCTTATAATCGAACTAGAAACATCTATTATGGAAGTGAGTAAGATAGGTTCAGATTTAGATATAGGCCTCTTACAAATGTTGCTCCCGAATGTTTAACCGATTTTGGCCAAATTTTACATATTATATTTCACCAATAAACAGACATGGTGAAAGCGGATCACATCGTTCCAGGTTTCAATATACCCCCATACAAATGTCCTTTCCGATTTAACATTTTTTGTCAAACACATACATTTACAGGATGCAAAAATCCTTCCCGATCTCACTTTTTTACCGAATTGAATTGCAATGAGAATTGTTCGGGTGATGTCCATATGTCCATACTTTGAAATGACTTTGGTATACTACTGTATAATTTGTATTTGTCTGTCGGACAATTAGATCAATTACCATATTATTTACCATACTCGTTAAATTTGACTGAAGATGAATTTATAGCATATAAATTATATGAATATAATTTATATAATTTGTATGAACTACATAAAATTGCTCCCATGAAATACCTGGTTTTTCATTTCAGTTTTTATGGATCATTTGTGTTGGAGGTATCAGAAGGGGCGTGATAATTTCGCCCATCTTCGAACTTAAACTAAGTTTGGGAAAAATATTACCATGTGCAAAGTTTGAATTAATTCCTTGACTCCTTTTGTTACCGTGTACCCAAGCCAGACAGACAGACGGACGGACATGGGTCAAACAGCTTAAAAACTCATGAAACTGATTTGGTCCAAACACACCTTGGAACTTAAGTCACTCATTCAATGCGTTACACTTTTTGTCTGTCCTACTCTGTAGACTGAGAGAATATTTAAGTGGGGGAATGGATTTTCGTCAAGATTTCGTAAAATATTTCGGGGATTTTGTGGGGATATTCGAGTTTTTTATACCCTCCACCTCCAGGATGGGCGTATACTAACTTTGTCATTCCGTTTGTAACAATTTCAAATATCGACCTGAGAACCTATAAAGTATATATATTCTTGATCGTCATAAAATTCTAAGACGATCTAGCCATGTCCGTCCGTCTGTTGAAAGCACGTTAGCATCGTTAGAAGCTAGGAGGTCCAAATTTTGCATAAATACGTTTATAGTCGTAGATCAGTTGGGATTGAAACTGGGCGAAATCGGCCCAAAGGGAAAACATTTTCCCTCACAAGGACTGAAAAAACCCATAATAACCCCTAATATTTTAGAATATTTAAACATATTTTTTTCAATATGTCTGCTTGTACTTACTTGATATAGGGTATGCGCATTCCCACGATAACAAAAACGTGCACCATATAACGATTTTTATTCGTAGGAGGTGAAATGGGACAAAAAGGGATAAAAATGGTACATATCAACCAACAACAGCTAGAAACACGAAATTCGCTGTGTACATTCCTCTAATTGAGTAGGTACATAATATGAAATTATTTTTTCCAAATTCGTACTTTTAAGGGATAAAATGGGAATAGAGGGATAAAAATGGTACCAACCAAACAGCAGCACCTAGAATAATGAAATTCGGTGTATAGATTCCTCTGATTGCGTAGTTTTTAGTTTTTACATTATTTTTTCCAAATTCGTACTTTTAAGGGATAAAATGGGAATAGAGGGATAAAAATGGTACCAACCAAACAGCAGCACCTAGAATAATGTAATTCGGTGTATACATTCCTCTGATTGCGTAGACACGTAAAATAAACGGATTTTTCGAAATTCGTACTTTTTTGGGTTAAAATAGAAAAGGGGATAAAAATAGTACCAGCCAAATGACAGCAGCTAGAGTCATGAAATTCGGAGTATACATTCCCTTGACTGCGTAGACACGAAAAATAAAAGTTTTTTCCAAATTCATACTTTCAAGGGATACAATGGGTACAGAGGGATAAAAATAGTACCAACTTAACTTCTACAGCTAGAATGATGAAATTCGGTGTGTACATCTATCTAATTGCGTGGATACGTAAAATAAAGAGATTTTAGAAAGTCGTACTCTTAGGGGGATAAAATAGGAAAAAGGGGATACAAATTGTACCAACCAAATGACCGCAGTTAGAACATGGAATTCGGTGTATACATTCCTCTGACTGCATAGACACGCAAAATAAAAAGATTTTTCCAAATTCGTACTTTTTACTTTTACGGCAAAAATTTGTTGAATCATGAAGGTAGGTTATTTTGCACTTGAGATACTGGATTTTCAAAATTTGTATTTGCTTTGGTTTGGTTATATTCAAAAATATATATATTTTCCTGTATAATGCACTTCTACGAAAATCGACATCCTCTATGAAATGCAATCCATGGCGGAGGGTATATAAAGTTCGGCCCGGTCGAACTTAACTCCGTTTTTACTTTTTCTTTTTTAAATATGTAGTATTTGATTTATGTATATTCGTATATTCTCCTGGCTCAAGACATTTTTATACACTCCACGAGAGTATTATGTCTTTGTGCATTTGTTTGTAACACCCAAAAGGAAACGAGTTAGACCCATCGTTTATTATACAGATCGGCTCAGAATCACTTTTTGAGTCGATGTAGCAATGTCCGTCTGTCCGTCTCTTGTTGTAATGTGGATCATAGACGAACGCAATTTAATTTGAGGCAAATCGGTTCAGATTTAGATATAGCCCCCATACAAATGTCATTCCCGATTTGACCTTTTCCTCTCTATGAACCACATATAGTACCCGATTTTCTTCAAATTTGTATTATCACCTTATAATATGACTAGAACCATTTGTGGCGAAAGCGGGTCAGATCGGTTTAAATTTAGATATAGTTCCCATACAAATGCCGCTCCTGATTTGACTTTTTCCGCTCTAGAAACCACATTTTGTACCAGATTTCCTTTAAATTCTGCACAAAATCTTATAATCTAACTAGAAACACTCATAATGAAAGCGGGTTAGATCGGTTCAGATTTAGATATAGCTCCCATACAAATGTCGCTCCCGATTTGACTTTTTCCGCTCTAGAAACCACATATAGTATCCGATTTTCTTCAAATTTGGCTTAACACCTTATAATCTTACTAGAAACACCTGTGGCGAAAGCGGGTTAGATCGCTTCAGATTTAGATATAGCCCCCATATAAATGTCGCTCCCGATTTGACCTTTTTCGCATGTCGTTCCATGTTTCCATATACCTCCATACAGATGTCCTTTCCGATTTATTATTTACAAATGTCGTGGTGATATTTATTACTTGGCTGCTTACTATCTCTATCATCTTGAGAAAACCTTTCAGCTAATTTTAAACAAAACACCGAACCTCTTTAAGTCTGAAACTCTGAAAAGAAATTATAATAAAATATTTTAGTATTATCGATATAAATGAATATTATAAATTAAGCAGCTGTTTATTAGTTGGCTGAATACAATATATATTTTTCCATCTATCACAAGAGAATTTTAATTTTTTTATTTTTTTTTTGTGTTGTGCAAATATATTTTCAAGCAAATTGCTTTTGTCTAATCTTAAAAAAATATTTTAGTTATTTATATCTTATTTTGTTTCATAAACAAACAAAATTACACCTCAATACATTTTTCAAAATTCTACACCAGCGCCACCTACTGAATTTTAATTAAAATAAAACCAACAGAAGCACCACATGGATATATGCATTTTAGCCGTGATGATCGGACGAGCATATGACTCACTTAAAGCACGAGTGGCCTAACGAAGTGAGTTTCAAATTCTGCAGATTTTTCCTCTATCCAATGGAAATTAATTGAGCATCAATATATATTAGTTTTCTTATATCATCCACCTAAAATGGAATTCAATTTACTAGTAACTAATTCTTAAATAATGCTTCTTAGGCTATTCTTGCATTTCGAATAACGACTACATTTTAATCTATAGAAAATCTATTACAAATATGAAAGCTGATTCTAATCAATTTTATTATTGAACGTCAAATAAATGGAAATAGCTAAGAGAAATTTTTGAAATTATTTTGATTATGAACCTTCATAATCAAAAAATCTTCATAATAAACAAAGCGTATATCCCGCAAACAACGAAAGTTATTGGAAGCAATTAATTAAAATACAAAAACTACAGATGTTTATATTTAAAAAAATTTGGAAAATGTATCGTAGTTATTTATATAAGTAATTTTAGAATAGATTTTTTTTATACACTCCACGAGAGTATTATGTCTTTGTGCATTTGTTTGTAACACCCAAAAGGAAGAGAGATAGACCCATTGTTAATTATACCGATCGACTTAGAATCACTTTTTGAATCGATTTAGCGATGTCCGTCCGTCTGTCTGTCTTGTAATCACGATACAGGTCGCAATTGTACACAGAACCAAATGAAACTTTGCACAACTAAGTTTTTCGGGATAAGAACGAACGCTATTTAATTTAAAGAAAATCGGTTCAGATTTAGATATAGCCCCCATACGAATTTCACTCCCGATTTGACTCTTTTCACTCTAGATACCACATATTTTAACAGATTTTCTTCAAAATTGGCAAAACATCTTATAGTTCAACTAGAAACATCTGTGGTAAATATGGGTCAGATCGGTTCAGATTTATATATAGCTCCCATACAAATTTCGCTCCCGATTTGATTTTTTCCGCTCTAGAAATCACAAATTGTATCAGATTGTCTTCAGATTTGGCAAAACATCTTATTTTTCAACTAGCAACACCTGTGGTAAAAATGTGTTAGATCGGTTCAGATTTATATATAGCTCCCATACAAATTTCGCTCCAGATTTGATTTTTTCCGCTCTAGAAACCACATATTGTATCAGATTGTCTTCAAATTTGGCAAACTATCTTATATTTCAACTAGAAATGCCCATGATGAAAATGGGTCAAATCGGTTCAGATTTATATATAGCTCCCATACAAATTTCGCTCCCAATTTCACTTTTTCCGCTCTAGAAACCACAAATTGTAGCAGATTGTCTTCAGATTTGGCAAAACATCTTATTTTTCAACTAGCAACACCTGTGGTAAAAATGTGTTAGATCGGTTCAGATTTATATATAGCTCCCATACAAATTTCGCTCCCAATTTGACTTTTTCCGCTCTAGAAACCACAAATTGTAGCAGATTGTCTTCAGATTTGGCAAAACATCTTATTTTTCAACTAGCAACACCTGTGGTAAAAATGTTTTAGATCGGTTCAGATTTATATATAGCTCCCATACAAATTTCGCTCCCGATTTGATTTTTTCCGCTCTAGAAACCACATATTGTATCAGATTATCTTCAAATTTGGCAAACTATCTTATATTTCAACTAGAAACGCCCATGATGAAAGTGGGTTAAATCGGTTCAGATTTATATATAGCTCCCATACAAATTTCGCTCCCAATTTGACTTTTTCCGCTCTAGAAACCACAAATTGTATCAGATTGTCTTCAGATTTGGCAAAACATCTTATTTTTCAACTAGCAACACCTGTGGTAAAAATGGGCCAGATCGGTTCAGATTTATATATAGCTGCCACACAAATTTCTCTCCTGATTTCACTTTTTCCACTCTATAAACTACATATTTTAACAGATTTCTTTCAAATCTTTCAAAATATCTTATATTTCAACTAGAAACACCCATGGTGAAAATGGGTCAGATCGGTTCAGATTTACATATAGATCCAATACAAATTTCGCTCCCGGATAGACTTTTTCCGCCCCAGAAACCACAAATTTTCTCCGAATTTCTTTGAAGTGACCACCAAACGTTATATTTGAACTGGAAGAACTTATTTTGAAAGTTAGTCACTTTATTCCATGTTGGGATATAGCCCCGATACAAATATTCTTTTCGATTTGACAAACTGGACCAGGTCATATTAGCCTATGATAAGGAAACATACAAAAATTCTTCCCGTTTTCACTTTTTACCGAGTTGAATTGTATTCGGATAGAAAGTGGAGTGTATCGTATAGTCGGCCCCGCCCGACTTTAGCCTTTCCTTACTGGTTTAAATTTAGAAGTCGTTTTCCTAACGTTTTTCTTTCAAAGTCAAAGTCAAAATAAAAAAAAAAAAGTAATTATAAAAATTTAAAAAATAAAAATGTTGTGCTCTTAGGAACAATGAAACAATGCTGCAAACACTGCATAGAAATCGGAATTATTGCGATAACTTTTTCGCAATATTCTAATACTGTTTGACATGGATTCATATGTTCATCACACAACTAATATCGGTTTATTACCGAAAAAAACTTATAACGAGAGTTACAAGGTCCTGGTTCTTCCTACGTTTTTAGTTCCTACGTATTTTAGTTTCAGCACATTTCGTTGATGGAAAGACTACTATTACAGTGTCCTTCAGGACTTCCTGCAAAAACACTCGATGGATTTCAGGCTACTCAAAAAAATTCGTAACGACTCCTTGAGGAAATCAATTCAGGCGAAATAAACATTCGATACGTTTTTTTACTAGAAAATGGATTTAAGCGATTGAAAGGAAGAGGAAACGGAATCAAAATTGACAGCCAAACAATAAACAAACACACTAGACACTGCACCCAATGCAAGGATGGACGCTGAATGGACCATGTGCAGGGATTGTGTGTTGGAGGGCTATAAAACACAAACAAAACAAGGAGATATCCTGCATAAGATCATACAAGCGAGTGGTGCAAAGTGGTTGTATGAAGATGCATGCAACAAATGATGCATCATGATGGTGCAAATATGGTATGGTGGAGGGCAAGGTAACTTCCGGTCTGTTCGGTTTTTTGTTATTGTTATTTTTTGTACGAAATCTACTGTCCTTAAGGATTAAAATCTTATTTTTTATATTTCCAAGATATTAAGCAATAATGATACAATATTGTATTTGTATTCCAATGTTTTTGTGTTTTGCTATTTTACAGTTTATTGAATCCTTTGTGATGAATGAAAAGAAAATCAAGTTTTTTTCTTATTCTTTAAAAATTCTCTTTTGAATAGGGTCACCATTTAAGGTTGTATCTTTCAGATTTTCAGCCGTATTTAGGGAAAATGAAGTACCGTTTTTATTAATTATTTATTTAATCCCAAAAATGACCTTTTTCCTAAACGTCATGAGTGCACTGAGCGATCCTCCTTCTCCTCCTGGAGAATAAGGTCCTTTTTGTTGGCGGAAGCGAATGCGCTACAACAATTCTAATCCCCCAAAGCATCTGTTGCAAATTGTCTCTCCATCTCTGTTTGTCCCTCTCTCTGGTTTCTTGAAGTTGGGTCATGTTGTGTCACATTACCTTCGATGTTTAGTGGGTTTTAAGCGGATTCCTTGCTTAGCCTCTAATGGAAGGTCATCCCCCCTCTATTGCACGTGG
The DNA here is from genome assembly GCA_947397865.1 of Polietes domitor. NCBI lineage: Eukaryota > Metazoa > Arthropoda > Insecta > Diptera > Muscidae > Polietes > Polietes domitor. The sequence goes on from OX377622.1 coordinate 114,806,243, forward strand.
TTTCATTGTTAGGTGTGTGTGTTTGGTACGTTCGTTGTATTTGTCCACTTTGACTTGATTCCGTTGGGGAGTGCTGCGATGTCAGGCAGATGTTTCCATTTGAATTGATTCTCGTTAATGGAGTGCAAGGTGATCGTGCGGTGATTTGCGATGCATACCAAGACCTGAGCCAGTTTGTAATTAGGATCCATTATGTTATTGGGCCATTAAAGTCATCAAATTTGTGACGTTTTTCAATAGTACAATAAATCCAAATGGAAAATATTGAACAAAACACACGTCGAAAATAAACAAGTAAGAAGGCATTAAGTTCGGCCGGGCCGAATCTTATATACCCTCCACCACGGAATGCATTCCACAGTATTACCAGTATTAGCAGATTAAAGGATGTTGACTTTACATAGGAGCATAGTACCATATTACGAAAATTTTGATATTTTATTTACTATTTCAAACTATAATGTATACTTATGCGCACTGTTTAAAATCGAACCTATATATATATAAATAAAATGTTGAAATTGTGAAAGTGAACATGCCTAAATATTAGGCGATTGTCAGTCGCCATTAGAAAGAAGCATTTTCGGATACAGACAAAGTGATAAGAAAAGTATAAATTTTAAACATATCGCCCCATTCTCCGCCCAAATGTACAAATTTCGAAAAAACCCTTTTTCGAGTCTTCATAGTCAGAATGTATACACCGAATTTCATGATGTCAACTTCAGCGGTTTGGAAGGTCCCATTTTTATCCCTCTTTTTCAATTATATCCCTTAAAAGTACGAATTTCGAAAAATCCCTCTATTTTACGTGGTTATGCAATTAGAGGGATGTACACACCGATTCTAGCTGTTGTCGTATCATTGGTACCATATTTTATCCATTTTTGTCCCATTTCGCCCGCTAAAACATTTATATTCTTTGTGACGCTTCCAAGCTACAAGAGTAATGTCCGCAACAAATTTCAAATGTATGAAAATCAGAAATTTAATTAATAAGCCAAGGCTACCAATATTTTTATATATGTGTATATAATGGATATAATACTTCAATTCATAAAGTATATATAAGGCAGCAATCATAAATACCCTAAATATTGGGGGATAGAGAGTGTATTTTCAGCTGCAGTCCTTTGGTTGGCTGTATTTCCATCTATTTTAAATTCAAAAGTATACATTTTGAAAATATCTTATTTCTCACTTACGCACTATAAGGCAACTTCACGATTCTACCATTTTTGTCGTAAAAGCAACAAAATAAAGTACGAATTTGGAAAAAAAAATATTTTACGTGGCTATGCAGTCAGTCATTTTTATCCCCTTTATCCAATTTTGCCCCCTCAAGAGTACGACTATCTAAAGGCTCTTTATTTTACACAATTAGAGGGATGTACACACTGTATTTCATCATTCTAGCTGTATTCGTTTAGTTGGTACTATTTTTATCCCCTGTAGCCATTGTATCCCTTGATAGTACGAATTTGGAAAAAACGTTTTATTTTTCGTGTCTACGCAGTCAGAGGAATGTACACCGCGAACTTCATGGTTCTAGCTGCATCCATTTGTTTGGTACTATTTTTATCCCCTTTTTCCATTTGAACAACAAAAAGTACGAATTTTGGAAAGTTATTTTATTTTACGTGTCTACGCAATCAGAGGAATGTATATATCGAATTTCATTATTCTAGGTGCAGCCGTTAGGTTGGTACTATTTTTATCCCTCTATCCCCATTTAACCCCTTAAAAGTACGAATTTAGAAAAAATATGTATGTATCTACTCTATTAGAGGAATGTACACGCCAAAATTCGTGTTTCTATCTGTTGTCGTTTGATAGGTACCATTTTTATCCCTTTTTGTCCCATTTCGCCCCCTACAAATAAAAATCACTCTATGGTGCCCTTTTATGCTATAAAGGGAATGCGCATTGCAAATATCAAGTAAATACTAGCTAATATGTTCAAAAAACATGCTGAAATGCTCTAAATATTAGGGGTATTTTCAGTCCTTGTGAGGGAAAAATTTTTCCCTTTGGGCCGATTTCGTCCACTTTCAATTCCAACCGATCTACAACCATAACACACATTTAGGAAAAATTTGAACCTCCTAGCTCATTTCCTTCGGCCGCTATCGTGCTTTCAACAGACAGACAGACGGACATGGCTATATCGTCTTAGAATTTTACCACGACCCAGAATATAGATACTTTATGGGGTCTCCGATGAATATTTCAAGGTGTTACAAACGGAATGACAAAGTGAATATACCCCCATCCTAGAGGAGGAGGGTATAAAAATCGGCATGTGTTTCGTATTTGTTAACTCATATTAAAATATCATAGCGATTTTCTTGGAGTACATTCTTCGATTTAAATTAACTAAGAAAATAAAAAATCAGAAAAAAGGAATATCATAAAAAAATGTACTTTTAGACACCTTTTAAAATAATAAAATAATAAAGAATCGGAGAAGATTTTGTTTCTTTCTAATAGATTAAAGTTCCAACTAAATTGGGAATTTTGAAAAAAAAAAATCATTTTTAAAATTAATTAAAAACGGAGTGCATTCTTCTGTGTTCTTCACATATTACGAAAATTGTGATATTTTTATGCACATTACTATATATGTTTAGAACCGACTACTATATATAAATAAAATGCTGAAATTGTGAAAGTGAATATGCCTAAATATTAGGCAATTGTCAGTCGTCATTAGAAAGAAGCATTTTCAGATACAGACAAAGTGATAAGAAAAGTATAAATTTTAAAGGTATCCCAATTCGCCCCATTCTCCGCCCAAATGTACAAATTTCGAAAAAAAACCGTTTTCCCTTCATAGTCATCGGCCATTTTGTTGGTACCATTTTTATCCCCTTTTTCCAATTTTTGACCCCTCAAGAGTACGACATCTAAAAGTACGAATTTTGGAAAAAACGTTTTATTTTTCGTGTCTACGGAGTCAGAGGAATGTATACACCGAATTTCATGATTCTAGCTGCTGTCATTTAGTAGGTACTATTTTTATCCCCTTTGGGATAAAATTTGGAAATATCTTTTATTTTACGTGGAATGTATATATCGAATTTCATTATTCTAGGTGCAGCCGTTAGGTTGGTACTATTTTTATACCTCTATCCCCATTTAACCCCTTAAAAGTACGAATTTAGAAAAAATACTTTTAATTAAGGAACTACTCTATTGGAGGAATGTACAGTGTACACGCCAAATTTCGTGTTTCTATCTTTTGTCGTTTGATAGGTACCATTTTTATCCCTTTTTGTCCCATTTCGCCCCCTACAAATAAAAATCACTCTATGGTGCCCTTTTATGCTATAAAGGGAATGCGCATTGCAAATATCATGTAAATACAAGCTATGTATTCATAAAACATGCTGAAATACTCTAAATATTAGGGGTATTTTCAGTCCTTGTGAGGGAAACATTTTTCCCTCTGGGCCGAATTCGTCCACTTTCAATCCCAACCGATCTACAACCATAAGACACATTTAGGAAAAATTTGAACCTCCTAGCTCATTTCGTTCGGCCGCTATTCAATTCGTCCACTTTCAATCCCAACCGATCTACAACCATAAGACACATTTAGGAAAAATTTGAACCTCCTAGCTCATTTCGTTCGGCCGCTATTGTGCTTTCAACAGACAGACAGACGGACAGGGCTATATCGTCTTAGAATTTTACCACGACCCAGAATATATATACTTTATGGGGTCTCCGATGAATATTTCAAGGTGTTACAAACGGAATGACGAAGTGAATATACCCCCATCCTGGAGGTGGAGGGTATAATAATATTTTTAAGATGTACAAAAAACAATTAAAACGGCGTTAAGTTCGGCCGGGCCGAACTTTATATACCATCCACCATGAATTGCAATCCGCAGAGGTTGTCAGTTTTAGTAGTAGTGCAGTAATATTATAGGAAAATATACATTTTTTAATATAGCCAATCCAAAACAAATATTGAAAAAATAATTTTATAAATTAATATATAATATTTTAATTATTTCAAACCATTATTTATTTCAAATCAAAAAATAAATATTCTTATATTTATATTTTCAAAAAGCTTAAATACCATAAATATTGGTAGATAGTGGGTGCTACAATTGGTTGTATTTCCAATCTATTTTAATTCCAAAAGTACAAATTTTGAAAATCCATTATCAGACGTACATAGTGCTAAATAATCTAGCTTCATGATTCAACCAATTTTTGCCGTAAAAGAAAAAGTACGAATTTGGAAAAAAAAAAACTTTTTATTTTGCGTGCCTATGCAGGCAGAGGAATGTATACACCGAATTCCATGCTCCAGCTGCGCCCATTTGGTTGGTACCATTTTTACCCCATTGACGTTTCTACGCAATTAGAATTTCATCGTTGGTACTGTTTTTAGTTGGTACTATCTTTATCCCTTTTTACCATTTTGTATCCCTTGAAAGTACGAATTTCGAAAAATCCGTTTATTTTCCGTGTCTACGCAGTCAGAGAAATGTATACTCCGAATTACATGACTCTAGCTGCGGTCATTTGGTTGGTACTATTTGTATCCCCTTTTTCCATTTTAGCCCCAAAAAGTACGAATTTCGAAAAATTCGTCTATTTTCCGTGTCTAAGCACTCAGAGGAATGTATACACCGAATTTCATTATTCAGGTGTAGCCGTTTTGTTGGTACCATTTTTATCCCTCCGTACCCATTGTATCCCTTATTCTAGGTACAGCCGTTTGGTTGGTACCATTTTTATCCCTCTATTCCCATTTTACCCCTTAAAAGTACGAATTTGGAAAAAAATATTTTTATATTATATATCTACTCAATTAGAGAAATGTACACACCGAATTTCGTGTTTCTAGCTGTTGTCGTTTAATATGTACCATTTTTTCATCATTGTACCTGTAGCCGTTTAGTTGGTACCAAGTACGAATTTGGAAAAAAATACTTTTATATTACGTTTGATAGGTACCATTTTTATCCCTTTTGCCCCATTTCACCCCCTACCAATAAATAAGACTTTATGGTGCACGTTTTTGTTATAAGGGGAATGCGCATACCCAATATCAAGTAAGTACTAGCAGACATATTGTAAAAAATATGCTTAAATACTCCTAAATATTAGTGGTTATTATGGATATTTATAGTCCATGTGAGGGAAATTTTTTCCCCTTTGAGCCGATTTCGCCCATTTTCAATCCCAACCGATCTACGACTATAAGACGCATTTATGGAAAATTTGGACGTCCTAGCTCCGTGCGGACGTCTTAGCATTTTATGACTATCAAGAATATATATACTAATCCCAGGTCGATATTTTATTTAACTTGAGTTTAGAGTTTTGGTATTTTCTTATAGTAGAATTCTATGGCAATTATTTTTGTAGAACATCAAACCGCTGTTTTAGTGGTGCTTTTTTACCCTTTTCCAATAAAGTGCTTTTTTACCCTTTTCCACAAAAATGTTCCTCGTAGTGTTTTAAGTAATATTGCTGAATACATTCTGCTATTGAAATGTAAGGATCACAAAAGGGGGGACACCATCTAAAAATAAACTTTTCAAACGCCAATACACTTTTATTCCTTTTTTTTAACAATTTTTCAGAATCCGTTGTCAAATCTTGTAAATTTATTGTGTTCCACAGTGTTCTTATGTAATATTTTCACTTAATTTTCACTCAGTCTATTTTATGGGATTGGGAAGGTTTTTAAAAAGTCAAATAACGTTTTAACGCGGCTCGTATTTTTACGATATTAATTTCAAATGAAAGGTCTCACTCTGTACTTTCTAATATATCCAAAATATTAATCTACATATATGACTAGCAAACGTGGCTTTTAAATTATGGCATAAATTATAACAGCTTCCTATGTCGCTAAGCATTTGTTTGAGATGAAACATGGCTTCATTTTTTTGCTATTGCAAAGTGATATGCCCTAGTCTAGACACTGAAAAAATTTTCCTTCATAATATTTATGAAGCGATTTCATAAAAGGTTTTTCATAAATTTAGTGATTTTTTTCTTAATATGTATGAAAAATTGATTTCATTTGTCATAAAACAAAATTGTAAAATTAGTGAAACTAAGTTTCATAAGATCAAAGAAATATTTCATAGTATTAAAGTAACAATTCTTAAATATTATGAAATATGTCATAACCAATAAAAAGTTGTGTTATGAAATTTCTTCATAAATACAATGAAGGATTTCATAGTTTTTATGAAATGTTTCATAATTTACAACTACACCTTTAGTGTGTCGACTTTATTCGTTAAATGATAGCAATTCTCATTTCTACTCTGTTAACTCTGACATAAGTATGAACCCTGATTAAGGTGAAATACATATTCTTCGCAGACTCTCGCAATGGTGGTGTGTGCTGATTTGTTAGTCAACGAAACTTCAGTATAAATGATTACCATTTATAAAACTAATGAAGTGTCTTCGTAAAATCTATGAACATTTTCATAAATCATATTATGAAAAATAATGCATTTTTATGACAAAAGTTCTTCGAATGAAGAACTGCATTTCATAGTTTCTATGAAATGTTTCATAAATTCTATGACATTTTTTATTGATTTGTGCATTTTGAAACTTGTTTTTTGACGACTTTTTAATGAAAAATTTCACTGAGCTTAAGACAAAATTATAAATATTACGAAGATAATTCTTTCACTGTATTCCCCATACAATTGGGCACCCAATTCACACCATAGCTGTTCTAGAAACCACATCTTACATCTTGAAAAAATTTCTCAGATCATGTTATATTGTTACAAATATCCGTCCGATTTACCCCATTACCACTGAATAATTTTTTTTCTTCTCGGAATATCTACTGCAAGAGTGGACCATATGGGCACTTAATTCTATCTTACCGATCAAAAAGTCCTGATACATTTTAAGGAATTTCCATCAATTTCCCGTAGGTTGCCTACAGTAAAAGTGGACCATATGGGTCCATGTTTTCATATAGCCACCATTCAAATGAGTAAATTTTTTATTTAGACCGCACTCAGCTGGAAAATCCTGCAGTAAAAGTGGCCCACAACTCTCATAGGTTCCTTCCAATTTGTCTACTTCCCACCGATACATATGATTTACTGTTGTTCGTTGAAATGCAACATGAAAAAATAAAATTATTATTATGGTATTTCAAAAACTACACCGATTTAAAATTTTATTCATTATTATTTTATTGTATTGTATTGGTCCTGGTCGAACTATTCTGTTAAATAAAAAAACTTACCTAACTCTTTTTATACCCTCCACCTCCCGGATGGGAGTATACTAACTTTGTCTTTCCGTTTGTAACACCTTGAAATATCGACCTGAGACCCTATAAAGTATATATATTCTTGATCGTCATAAAATTCTAAGACGATCTAGCCATGTCCGTCCGTCCATCTGTCCGTCTGTTGAAAGCAAGCTAGCATCTAAACGAAAGGAGCTAGAACGTTCAAATTTTCCATAAATGCGTTTTATAGCCGTAGATCGGTTGGGATTGAAACGGGGCGAAATCGGCCCAAAGGGAAAAAATTTTCCCTTACAAGGACTAAAAATACCCATAATAATCCCTAATATTTTAGCGTATTTAAGCAGTTTTGTTGAATATGTCTGTTTATATTTGTTTGATATTTGGTATGCGCATTCCCCTTATAAAGAGTGATTTTTTTGAGGTTAGGATTTTCATGCATTAGTATTTGACAGATCACGTGGGATTTCAGACATGGTGTCAAAGAGAAAGATGCTCAGTATGCTTTGACATTTCATCATGAATCGTCTTACAAACGAACAACGCTTGCAAATTATTGAATTTTATTATCAAAATGCGTGCTCTGTTAAGAAAGTTCATTGCGCGCTTCCATTTTATGGTCAGTTTAATCGACCCACTGAAGCGGCTATTCGGGCTATTGTGACTTAATTTCGCACCAAATTTACATTGTTGGACATTAAACCACCAACACGCTTACGTAGAGTGCGAACTGAAGAAAATATCGCAGCTGTATCGGCCAGTGTTAATGATGACCACCAATTTTCGATTCGTCGCCGTTCGCACCAATTGGGTCTCTGTTACTCAAAAACGTGGAAATGCCAAAATTGGACTAAGCGGATGGACCACCTAAGACGCAGCCGCGGTCAACATTTAAATGAAATTATCTTCAAAAAGTAAATGTCATGGACCAATCTAACGTTTCAAATAAAGAACCGATGAGATTTTGCAAATTTTATGCGTTTTTTTTTAAAAAAAAGTTATCAAGCTCTTAAAAAATCACCCTTTAGCAAAAAACGTTCACCATAAAGTGATTCTTATTTGTAGGGGGTGAAATGGGACAAAAAAGGGATAAAAATGGTACATATTAAACGACAACAGCTATAAACACGAAATTCGGTGTGTACATTCCTCTGACACGAAATTCGGTGTGTACATTCCTCTGACTGCATAGACAAGTAGAATACACCGATTTTCCAAAATTCGTACTTTTTGGGGTTAAAATGAAAAAAAGGGGATAAAAATAGTACCAATCAAATGACCGCAGCTAGAGTCATGAAATTCGGAGTATACATTCCTCTGACTATGTAGACACGGAAAATAAACTGATTTTTCTAAATTCGTACTTTTTGGGGTCAAAATAGAAAAAGGGGAT